>JACEFZ010028107.1:0-37500 GCA_014155875.1 Cepaea nemoralis
ATTTTTGTAACCGGCCCATACGGGGAAGAGGCCCAACAAAAAAACCTCTCTCTCAACGGTCGAATAATTCCTCTCAGCCGGGAGAAGTTTCTTGCTTGCGTTTGCCACTGGTTTCACAACTGAAGCATCGTCTTTTCCTTCCTGTAACAAAGCTGCCCCAATCCCAATCCCACTTGCATCCGTTCTCAACACAAATGGTTTGGAAAGGTCCGGGAGCTGTAACACAGGTTTGCTGACCAAGGCCTCCTTCAACTGACTGTAGACAGTCTCACATTCTGGTGTCCAAACTATTTGGTCTGGGAATCCCTTTTTCAAGGTTTCTGTTAATGGAGCTCCCAGTTCAGTGAAATGTGGGATAAATTTGTGGTAGAACCCACACAACGATAGAAAAGATCGCACATCCTTCTTCGTTTTTGGCCTTGGAGCACTTCTGATTTTCTCTAGGTTCTTTTCCTCTGGGACAATGTGTCCTGGAGTGATGGTGTGACCTAGAAATTCCAGAGTCTGGTAACCGATCATGCACTTGGTTGGGCGAGCTGTAAGCCCTGCTTCCTTGAGCCTATTAAAAACACTTTCCAAGGATTGTAAATGGTCATCCAAACTGTCACTGGAAATCATAATATCATCCATGAATGAGATGATGGACGGATCCTTTAAAGGATCAAGTAAAGTCCTCATCATGCGAGTAAACACACTAGGTGCATTGCTGAGTCCAAATGGCATGACCTTGAATTCATAATGTCCACTGGGGTTACTGAAGGCCAGTAGGGGTCGAACCTCTGGTTTGACCGGAATCTGATAATACCCGCGACTCAGATCCACCTTTGAGAAATACCTTGCCTTATGGAGCCTCGCGAATAACTGAGTCGGATTCGGCAAAGGTTCCACCTGAAATTTTGTATGACTGTTCAGAAGACGGTAGTCTATACACAACCGGTGTTCTCCACTTGGCTTTCGTAACAAAACTACCCCCATATTGTATGGGGATGTGGAAGGTGCAACCGCGTCATCCTCCAACAGTTTCTGTATTTCCTCCTCCAGGGCCTTTTCTTTAGAGAATGGCACCGGGTAAACCTTTTGGCGAACAGGCTCTTGAGTGGTTAAAGTCATCTCGAACTCTACCAACCTCGTTCGTCCTGGTTTATCAGTCAGTATCTCCTTATGAGACTCGAGAACCTGGGTTATCTTTTCCCTCTCCTTGGAAGTCAGATCAGGGTTCACCTGTACATCCTTGTAGGTTTCCTGGTGTACCAGGGGATATTCCCTTCCCTCGTTGGTTCCCACTTCTGTCTCCGCTGCAACTGCCATTGCCAGGAGGTGAGCTGCTTTTTCTCCTGGTCTCTCTTCATATTTCCGCAAGAGATTGAAATGGAAAATCTTCGACTTTCCCCGGATCCGGATCTGATAGTTCGTTCTGGATATCACCCTTTCCACGGGAAATGGTCCTTGCCAACCTATCTCCAGTTTGTTGTTTCCCGTTGGGAGTAGCAACAAGACTTTATCTCCCACCTCTAGAGATCTGTCTTTAGACCTACGGTTGTAGTAAGCCGCATGTCTTTTTCTGGCTTTTTTTTCAAGTTTTGATTAGCCAGAGTCCATCCCTTGTGAAGTTTTTCTTTCAGTTCCTCCACATATTTGTAAGAAGAGATCACTTCTTCTGATGTCCCCTCTTCAGTCCAACTCCTCAACATGGCTTCCAACGGTCCTTTGATTGGACGACCAAACAGCAACGTAGCGGGTGGTAGTCCTGTTGAGCCATGAGGAACTTCCCGATAGGCAAAGAGGGCTGCTGGGATATATTCATACCACCTATCAGGTTTTTCCTGCGCTAGTTTCCTCAGCATTGTCATCAACGTGCCGTTGAAACGCTCTACTTGTCCATTGGCTTGAGGGTGGTAAGGGCTGGTATGGATATGGTTAGAGTGGAATACCCTAAATACCTCCTCTATAAGTTTTCCACAAAACTGGGACCCATTGTCCGTCAGTATTTGATCAGGAAAGCCTAATCTAGTAAAGGCCTCCATCAGTGCGTCCGCCACTCTTTTCGAGTCAATTGTGGTCAACGGTATGGCTTCACCCCACATTGTACAGAAATCCACCATGGTGAGTATGTACATGTTCCTCTTCCTAGTCCTAGGAAGTGGACCCACAATATCGATGGCTACCCTCTCGAAAGGAGAGTTCATGATGGGCATTTCACCCAAGACCACCGGCGCTGTCCAGTGTTTCGGTGCCACCCTCTGGTACTCAGGGCATGACTTCACATACCGACGCACATCACCTGTCATTCCCGGCATATAGTAGTGGCAGGAAATTCGCTGCATAGTGGCGGCAATACCCATGTGCCCACTGAATGAGATGGTATGCCCCATATGAAGAATCTGTGAACGGTGGGCCTTTGGGACCACCAACTGACCATGTAGGTTGTCTCCCCTTCCGGCTCTCCTGTAGAGTATCCTATTCTTCATATAGTACTGCCCCCGTTTGGGTGGATCAGCACTTTTCTGCAGCTTTTTGTAGCAAGGACGTAACGTAGCATCCTCACTCTGGGCAGTTCGCAACTCCCCTGGCAGTGGGTTAGTCACATTGGCTTCTGCCTCATCCGTTTTCGTCTGAGAGCGAGTCTGAATTGCTCCCATATGGATTGGCTCCCTGGGCATTCCCAGAAAGACATACCGACAACCGAGGATTACGGGAAAATGGGATCGGTCAATACAGCGGCCTTGATGGTGCCGGTGACGTACCTTGACCGAATCTCCACATTAGCAATGGGCAACTTCATGGTTACAGCACTCTTCTGTGCAGGCTGTATATCCAATGTCTCACCTGTGAATTGTTCTGGACGTACCAGATCCGCAGAAATCACGGCCTCCCCGTCCAGTCCTGTGTCGTATAAACACTCCACTTGACGACCGTTAACCTCTACCAATTCCACTACAGGTGGTTTTTCCTGGTCTGGAGTCTCTCCTTCGGCCTCGACCTGTTCGGTGGGTTCCACCTTAGGTTTCCCGGGGCACACGACGAATTTAGAGTCTCCTGACTTTCCCCTGCAGTCAATAGCATTGTGTGTATTCGACCTGCAGTGTTTGCACCATTTCCTTGTCCTAGATTTTCTTGTGCCGGACTTGAGTGAGCTCTCCTGGTGGTGAGAATCCTTATCGACCTTGGCATTGTCAGTGTCCACCTGCGTTGAAGTCACTTGACATGCCGCGAAGTGAGGGTTCTTAGCCTTCGATTTGCAATCCCTCGTATTGTGAGAAGGTGACTTACAAATCGAACACCACTTCTCCGACCATGGTCGTTTTTGTGTAAAGCTTGAAGTTTTCTTGCTTTCCCCCTTCGTCTTCTCCGAACTCTCCTCTGAAGTTTTGACATATGGTTCCACCTTTTTAGTTCCTGTGCTTTTTGCTTTCTTCAGGTTATGTTTTTCCTGACTTTTGGTGTTTGTAGAAATGTTCTCTGCTGCCTCCCCATGGACCTCGACGAACCGTTCTGCCAATTTCGTCACCATGTCGATTCGTTCCGCCCCTTGTTCTCCCAAGAATGTCCTGAGAGGTTTCGACATTTGCTTCCGCATCTGGTCGACTACCGTGAGCTCTTCCAGACTCTCATAGTCATGCGCAAACCCAGCCAAATCCATCCACTTATGGAGATATGCTTTCAGACGCAGACTATAGGCGGCGAACAACTCCCCCGGTTCTCGTTTCGCTCCTCGAAATTTTTTCCGGTAGGTATGGGACGTAACTTCAAAACGTTTCAGCAGAGCCGTCTTCAACTCGTCATAATTGTTCTCATGTCCTGGTGGCAGGCGAGAATAAACCTCGTAACCGGTCCCGCGTAATCCCTGGGATAGCTTAAGATTCCATTTGTCACGCTCCAGACCCATGGCAACTGACATAGCCTCGAAGCGTTGAAGGTACTGGTCAATCTTCTCTTTGTCCTCCTCGTAGATCGCTAGAGGGAACTTCATAGCATGGTAGCTGTCACAAAATAAAACCGTGTGTTTAACCGGTTGATTATTATAGAGGATTTTCTGATTAAACGGACTATCTGCCAGCGACTACTATTTTACTAACAGTAAAAACAAAGCGGATGTCAAAATCTCAGGACAATATTTGTAGCTGCACGTGTACATCTCTAACGGATTTGGAACATTTGGTGGTGATGGAGACAGATCCCGACAGCGCCGTGGCAGTTTGTCAACATTTGAATACAAATGGAAGCAGTGGGGTCAGCCCATATACACATTTGGTGGTGAGTGAGGAGGAAGTGAGTGTGCTGAATCATATATCACTTTGACTAGTCATAAACATATCAGAGGGAAAACGGAAGTACTTAGCACGGAAGTAACAGTACATATGTCAATTCTTGGTTTCCGGAACATCGAGAAGATTGACGGGGTTATTTGCAACTGTTGTTGGGGGTATCCAGGAACTCGCTGGCTTGTTTTGGGAATCAAAACCTGTGATGACAAATCTAACATGGAGGGAACGAACAGACTTTATTTTCAAAGGGTAACAAATTGGGCACGCAGGCCCGTCTTACATTCGGCCCTTCCAATCACTCATCTTTCTTTCATGAACAGTGCATAGGAAAAAAACATTGTCACATGAATTTTGTAAACATAAACAATGCATATGACTATGTTATAAGACACATCCACCACCCACCCACACATCCCCCATTCACTCCAACTCCCCCACCCAACCACACACACATACAATACATTCCCCCACCCATCCACCACATCCCTATACATCTCCCCACCAACACACACCTCTCATCCACCACACATCCCATCCACCCACACCCCAAGCACACATACATTCAATAACCCACACATCCCCCACCTACACACATCTCTCCACCCACTCACATATCCTTTACCCGTCCCATTTCCCACCAACAATCACTCACCCAATATCCTCCTCCACCCACACACCTCCAACCACCCAACCAAACACACATTCCTCAGCCACACACACATCTCCCGTCAACTCACATATTCCGCACCTACCCACACACAAATTCCGCACTCACCCACATAATCTCCCATCTCCCCCAGCCCACTCACTTATCCCGAGCCCACACCTACAAACATCCCCCACCATCTCCTAACCTGCACACACTCACCCACCCACATATCCTCTACCCACCCACACATCCTCTACCCACCTATCCCCCAACCAAACATCCCTTAACCACACACCCTTCCAGAGGGGGGATGGATCCCTGACAGGGGATGATCTGCCAATGTGCCACCTGTGTGGGGGCATAAAGGATAACGTCACGTGGCCAACTTTGGTAGTTTGCCATATAAACCAGAGTTGGGACCAACTAGGGGGACTTGAAAATGCTCTAGTCGGAGTGCCAGGGCACTGCAGTGCTTAGTGGAAATAATATCTACCTTGTGTTAATTAGTGACTTAATTTTACACGTGCCTATAATGGCAGATGTAGATATGATTGATAGGACTGCAGTAGTGCCATTTAAGGTATAACCTATTATAATATTAGTTCTAATTAATATAGACTGTGGCCTTATTAAACTCTAGTGTGATGATTAGCACTGTTAGTGGAAACTAGTTAGAGTAGAATAGTGATATTAACTCAGTTAAGAATAGATTAGTGAAGTGTTGATAAGCTTTACTAGTTGAGAATTGAGTAATGAGGGATAATTGGGATCTTCCCGTAGGTGTCCCTGATGGGCGGGGTTCCGCATTCTGTTTGCTGATATTTTCTTTGTCATAGCCTGATTCGGCTCTAGGTGGGTAGCTAATCTGCTCTATGACTAAGTCTAGTTAGCTAAAGATCATTAAGCAAGGTGATAGGCTTACACTCAGCCGAAAGGATCAGTGACTAGTACTATCACCAGATGTGTTGTTTCTATCCTAGGTTCCCTACCAGATCCAAGGAAACTCAACAAGTTTTTGGGAAAGAATCCAATCCCATTCGGAAGAAAACCAGTTCAACAATCAATAAAGTTGCATACAGAACGTAACTAAAGCTAGGAGGAAGTTGATTCACCAAAGATAGTGATGATTACTGATGCACCACACAGCATCAGACAGTAGTAACTAAATGAGAACAGTCTAATAGTTACCTAGTGTTATATAATCTCGTGTAATAGAACACAAGACATTATACGTGAGGCTAGATAGACACGAGTGAGGATCAATCACATTAACAATTAACATTAATGACTGTGTACACACTACAAAGGACTTGTGCAGTTGTTTTTAAGGAACGATAGGAACGGACATTGTGTAGGGTGCAACCGGTCCATGATTAACTGTTAATACCACCGGTGTCTATTTCGGATGATCATGAAATTGGATTACCAGAGGTCTACAGAGGCAAAGCAGTATCCGGCAAGATGGTTTCGGCACTGGGTGAGATGTACATGTTCTGACGTAACGTGCTGTGGTCTATCCTTGCTGGGATTAGCTGACTGGGTTGTGGTCTGAGAGTCCGATTCTACACACTTTATAGAACACGTCACACATTTTCTTCGCATACACGTCTCATACACGTTACACTTTTCTTTTAATAAATTAATCTTTATTAATTTCTAGAAGCAAGAGTTGTTGAGTATGTTGCGTTGGGAAGTATGAGAGGGGGCATAGTACGACAGAGAGAGAGAGAGTGATAGGAAAAGGTGTCCATAGGCTGATGGAGTGTGTTGGACGGAAGCTGGTGGATTCTCCAGAATATTGAGAGGGAAAAAAATATTATAATGTGGGTGTCGACTCTCTTCACTCCAGGGACGACACTGTAAAGGAGGACACGACATTATTGGGGGCTCGTAAACGTGATCTTTGGACAGCGGGATCTCTCGTAAACGTGATCTTTGGACAGCTGGATCTCTCGTAAACGTGATCTTTGGACAGCGGGATCTCTCGTAAACGGGATCTTTGGACAGCGGGATCTCCCGTAAACGGAATCCTTGGACAGCGAGATCTCCTGCAAGCAGGAACCTTTGACAGTGGGATCTTCTGACAACGGGGTCTTTTGACACGGGATCCTTAGTTATAAGAGGGAGATATCATTTTGGAGAATCCAGCTAGAGTGAATGTGGATAGGGGTTAGGACTAATTAATATCTTACCTGTTCACACTTCACACGTCTGCATAGGTCTGTGGTCCTGATTCTACTCTTGTCACTGAGTGAATGTGCTGTGCATGGTAATATCTAGATTTATAGTACTTGTTCATATATCTGTATAGTAATTTGCAGTTATATTGTACTAGACCTGCTAGCTTACCTCTCTGTATAATGGCCACCCCTAAACTTAGCACAGCAGAATTAAAGGCAAAGGGGAAGAAATGGGATTGGGGGGTTCTGCTCTAACGGATTACATACAGGAAGTGGAGAGAGAGTATCGTCAAGCAGAACGGGAAGATCGAAAGGCCGAGCTGGAATTGAGAAGGATGGAGTTGGAACAAGCAGCTAAGAAATTGGAAGCTGAGCAAGCAGCTAGGAAATTTGAAGCTGAGCAAACAGCTAGGAAACTGGAAACTGAACAGGAAGCACAGAAAATGGAGCACGAGTACCGGATGAGGGAACTCGAGTTGAAGAGTCAATCTAATGGAGAAACTGAGGGAGCAGTTGGAGGTTCCTCCATCCCAGGATCAACACCAGTAGGTGGACATGGGTACCATGCTATGAAATTTCCTTAGCGGTCTACGAGGAGGACAAAGAGAAGATGACCAGTACCTTCAACGCTTCGAGGCTATGTCAGTTGCTATGGGTCTGGAGCGTAACAAATGGAATCTTAAGCTATCCCAGGGATTATGCGGGACCGGATACGAGGTTTATACTCGCCTGCCACCAGGACATGGGAACAATTATGACGAGTTAAAGACGGCTCTGCTGAAACGATTCGAGGTTACGTCACATACCTACCGGAAAAAATTTCGAGCAGCGAAACGAGAACCGGGGGAGTTGTTTGCCGCCTACAGTTTGCGTCTAAAATCTTATCTCCACAAGTGGATGGATTTGGCTGGGTTCGCACATGACTATGAGAGTCTGGAAGAGCTCATGGTGGTCGACCAGCTGAAGAAGCAAATGTCGAAACCTCTCAGGACGTTCCTGGGAGAACAAGGAGCGGAACGTATTGACCTCGTGAATAAATTAGCAGAACGGTTCGTCGAGGTACATGGGGAGGCAGGGGAAAACCTTTCCACCAACACCAAAAGTCAAGAGAAACATGACAAGAAGAAAGCCAAAAACTCAGGAACCAAAAGTGGGAACCTTATGTGCAAAAATCAGAGGATAGTTCAGAGAAGAAGAAGGAGGAAAGCAAGAGCACTTCAAGCTCTACACCAAAACGGACCATGGTCGAGAAGTGGTGTTCAATTTGTAAGTCACCCTCTCACAATACGAGGGACTGCAAATCGAAGGCTAAGAACCCTCACTTTGCAGCATGTCAAGTGACTTCCAAGGAGGTTGTCACGGAAAATGCCAAGGTCAACAAGGAAGCTCGCCACCAGGAGAGCTCACTCAAGTCCGACACTAGAAAATCTAGGACAGGGAAATGGTGCAACCAATGCAAGTCAAACACGCACAATGCTATTGACTGCAGGGGAAAGTCAGGAGACACTCAATTCGTCGTGTGCTCAGGGAAACCTAAGGTGGAGCCCACCGAACAGGTCGAGGCCGAGGAAGAGACTCCAGACCAGGAAAAACCACCTGTAGTGGAATTGGTAGAGGTTAACGGTCGTCAAGTGGAGTGTTTATACGACATAGGACTGGACGGGGAGGCCGTGATTTCTGCGGATCTGGTACGTCCAGAACAATTCACAGGTGAGACATTGGATATACAGCCTGCACAGAAGAGTGCTGTAACCATGAAGTTGCCCATTGCTAATGTGGAGATTCGGTCAAGGTACGTCACCGGCACCATCAAGGCCGCTGTATTGACCGATCCCATTTTTCCAGTCATCCTAGGTTGCCGGTATGTCTTTCTGGGAATGCCCAGGGAGCCAATTCATATGGGAGCAATGCAGACTCGCTCTCAGACGAAAACGGAAGAGGCAGACGCAATTGTGACTAACCCAATGCCGGGGGAGCTACGAACTGCCCAGAGTGAGGATGATACTTTACGTCCTTGCTACAAAAAGCTGCAGAAAAGTGCTGATCCACCAGGACGGGGGCAGTAATACATGAAGAATAGGATACTCTACAGGAGAGCAGGAAGGGGAGACAACCTATACGGTCAGTTGGTCGTCCCGAAAGCTCACCGGTCCCAGATTCTTCATATGGGGCATACCATCTCCTTTAGTGGACACATGGGTATTGCCGCCACCATGCAGCGGATTTCCTGCCACTACTATTGGCCGGGAATGACAGATGATGTGCGTCGGTATGTGAAGTCATGCCCTGAGTGCCAGAGGGTGGCACCAAAACACTGGACAGCACCGGTGGTGTTGGGTGAGATGCCCATCATGAACTCTCCTTTCGAGAGGGTAGCCATCGATATCGTGGGTCCACTTCCCAGGACTAGGAAGAGGAACATGTATATACTCACAATGGTGGATTGCTGTACAATGTGGGGTGAGGCTATACCGTTGACCACGATTGACTCGAAAAGAGTGGCGGACGCACTGATGGAGGCCTTTACCAGATTAGGCTTTCCGGATCAAATTCTGACGGACACATGGATCTCAGTTTTGTGGAAAACTCATGGAGGAGGTATTTAGGGTGTTTCACTCTAACCACATACATACCAGCCTTACCACCCTCAAGCCCAATGGACAAGTAGAGCGTTTCAACGGCACGTTGATGACAATGCTCAGGAAACTAGCGCAGGAAAAACCTGATAGGTGGGATGAATATATCCCAGCAGCACTCTTTGCCTATCGGAAGTTCCTCATGGCTCAACAGACTACCACCCGCTACGTTGCTGTTGGTCGTCCAATCAAAGGACCGTTGGAAGCCATGTTTGAGGAGTTGGACTGAAGAGGGGACGTCAGAAGAAGTGATCTCATCCTACAAATACGTGGAGGAACTTGAAAGAAAAGCTCCACAAGGGATGGACTCTGGCAAATCAAACTTGAAAAAGGCCAGGAAAAGACATGCGGCTTACTACAAACCGTAGGTCTAAAGAAAGATCTCTAGAGGTGGGAGATAAAGTCTTGTTGCTACTCCCAACGGGAAACAACAAACTGGAGATAGGTTGGCAAGGACCATTTCCCGTGGAAAGGGTGATATCCAGAACCAACTATCAGATCCGGATCCGGGGAAAGTCGAAGATTTTCCATATCAATCTCTTGCGGAAATACGAAGAGAGACCCGGAGACAAGGCAGCTCACCTCTTGGCAATGGCAGTTTGCAGTGGAGACAGAAGTGGGAACCAGCGAGGGCAGGGAATATCCCTTGGTACACCAGGAAACCTATAGGGATGTGCAATTGAACCCTGATCTGACCTCCAGGAGAGGGAAAGGATAACCCAGGTTCTCAAGTCTCATAAGGAGATACTGACTGATAAACCAGGACGAACGAGGTTGGTTGAGTTCGAGATGACTTTGACCACACAGGAGCATGTTCGCCAAAAGGTTTACCCAGTGCCATTCTCTAAGAAAAGGCCTGAGGAGGAAATACAAAAACTGCTGGAGGATGACGTGATTGCACCATCCACATCCCCATACAATGCGGGGGTAGTTTTGTTACGCAAACCAAGTGGAGAACACCGGTTGTGTATAGACTACCGACTTCTGAACAGTCACACACAATTTCAGGTGGAACCATTGCCGAATCTAACTCAGTTATTCGCTAGGCTCCATAAGGCTCGGTACTTTTCAAAGGTGGATCTGAGTCGGGGGTACTATCAGATACCAGTCAAACCGGAGATTCGACCACTGTTAGCTTTCAGTACACCCAGTGGACACTACGAATTCAAGGTCATGCCCTTTGGACTCAGCAATGCACCCAGTGTGTTTACACGCATGATGAGGACTTTACTAGATCCGTTACAGGATCCGTCCATCATCTCATTCATGGATGATATTCTGATTTCCAGTGACAGCCTGGATGAC
This sequence comes from Cepaea nemoralis, assembly GCA_014155875.1. Taxonomy (NCBI): domain Eukaryota; kingdom Metazoa; phylum Mollusca; class Gastropoda; order Stylommatophora; family Helicidae; genus Cepaea; species Cepaea nemoralis. The sequence continues at coordinate 11,036 of JACEFZ010028107.1, forward strand.
CACTTACAATCCTTGGAGAGAGTGTTTAATAGGCTCAAGGAAGCAGGGCTTACCGCTTCGTCCAACCAAAGTGCATGATTGGTTACCAGACTCTGGAATTTCTAGGTCACACCATCACTCCAGGGACACATGGTTCCGAAGAGAAGAACCTGGAGAAAATCAGAAATGCACGTATGCCAAAACGAAGAAGGATGTGCGATCTTTTCTCTCGTTGGGTGGGTTCTACCACAAATTTATCCCACATTTCACTGAACTGGGAGCTCCGTTGACGGAAACCTTGAAAAAGGGATTCCCGGACCAAATCATTTGGACACCAGAATGTGAGAATGCCTACAGTCAGTTAAGAGGCCTTAGTCAGCAAACCTGTATTACAGCTCCCTGACCTTTCCAAACAATTTGTGTTGAGAACAGATGCGAGTGCGATTGGAATTGGAGCCGCTTTGTTACAGGAAGGAAAAGACGATGCTTCGGTTTTGAAACCTGTGGCATACGCAAGTAAGAAACTTCTACAGGCGGTGAGGAATTATTCAACCGTCGAGAGAGAGTGCTTGTCCCTCGTATGGGCAGTGCAAAATTCCAGCCCTATTTGTATGGAGTTAAGTTTCGGGTCCAGTCGGATCATCAGCCCTGATGTTCCTGGCTACTTCTCAGAAGCTCAACGCACGTTTGATGCGGTGGTCGTTGTTACTTCAACCTTATAATTTCACAGTGGAGTACATTCCTGGGAAGGAAAAATGTTGGAGCGGATTTCTTGTCAAGACACCCAGCTCCTGAAGAAGAAGAATGAATCATCTGGATTAAACTCACGGTGGAGAAGAGTGAGATGGACTACTCTCTTAAGAGGGGGGCCTATGTCACAAAATAAAACCGTGTGTTTAACCGGTTGATTATTATAGAGGATTTTCTGATTAAACGGACTATCTGCCAGCGACTACTATTTTACTAACAGTAAAAACAAAGCGGATGTCAAAATCCAGGACAATATTTGTAGCTGCACGTGTACATCTCTAACGGATTTGGAACATTTGGTGGTGATGGAGACAGATCCCGGCAGCGCCGTGGCAGTTTGTCAACATTTGAATACAAATGGAAGCAGTGGGGTCAGCCCATATACACATTTGGTGGTGAGTGAGGAGGAAGTGAGTGTGCTGAATCATATATCACTTTGACTAGTCATAAACATATCAGAGGGAAAACGGAAGTAACTTAGCACGGAAGTAACAGTACATATGTCAATTCTTGGTTTCCGGAACATCGAGAAGATTGACGGGGTTATTTGCAACTGTTGTTGGGGGTATCCAGGAACTCGCTGGCTTGTTTTGGGAATCAAAACCTGTGATGACAAATCTAACATGGAGGGAGCCAGAGGGGGATGGATCCCTGACAGGGGATGATCTGCCAATGTGCCACCTGTGTGGGGGCATAAAGGATAACGTCCACGTGGCCAACTTTGGTAGTTTGCCATATAAACCCGAGTTGGGACCAACTAGGGGGACTTGAAAATGCTCTAGTCGGAGTGCCAGGGCACTGCAGTGCTTAGTGAAATAATATCTACCGTGTGTTAATAGTGACTTAATTTTACACGTGCCTATAATGGCAGATGTAGATATGATTGATAGGACTGCAGTAGTGCCATTTAAGGTATAACCTATTATAATATTAGTTCTAATTAATATAGACTGTGGCCTTGTTAAACTATAGTGTGATGATTAGCACTGTTAGTGGAAACTAGTTAGAGTAGAATAGTGATATTAACTCTGCTAGTTAAGAATAGATTAGTGAAGTGTTGATAAGCTTTTCTAGTTGAGAATTGAGTAATGAGGGATAATTGGGATCTTCCCGTAGGTGTCCCTGATGGGCGGGGTTCCGCATTCTGTTTGCTGATTTTTTCTTTGTCATAGCCTGATTCGGCTCTAGGTGGGTAGCTAATCTGCTCTATGACTAAGTCTAGTTAGCTAAAGATCATTAAGCAAGGTGATAGGCTTACACTCAGCCGAAAGGATCAGTGACTAGTACTATCACCAGATGTGTTGTTTCTATCCTAGGTTCCCTACCAGATCCAAGGAAACTCAACAAGTTTTTGGGAAATAATCCAATCCCATTCGGAAGAACACCAGTTCAACAATCAATAAAGTTGCATACAGAACGTAACTAAAGCTAGGAGGAAGTTGATTCACCAAAGATAGTGATGATTACTGATGCACCACACAACATCAGACAGTAGTAACTAAATGAGAACAGTCTAATAGTTACCTAGTGTTATATAATCTCGTGTAATAGAACACAAGACATTATACGTGAGGCTAGATAGACACGAGTGAGGATCAATCACATTAACAATTAACATTAATGACTGTGTACACACTACAAAGGACTTGTGCAGTAGTTTTTAAGGAACGATAGGAACGGACATTGTGTAGGGTGCAACCGGTCCATGATTAACTGTTAATACCACCGGTGTCTATTTCGGATGATCATGAAATTGGATTACCAGAGGTCTACAGAGGCAAAGCAGTATCCGGCAAGATGGTTTCGGCACTGGGTGAGATGTACATGTTCTGACGTAACGTGCTGTGGTCTATCCTTGCTGGGATTAGCTGACTGGGTTGTGGTCTGAGAGTCCGATTCTACACACTTTATAGAACACGTCACACATTTTCTTCACATACACGTCTCATACACGTTACACTTTTCTTTTAATAAATTAATCTTTATTAATTTCTAGAAGCAAGAGTTGTTGAGTATGTTGCGTTGGGAAGTATGAGAGGGGGCATAGTACGACAGAGAGAGAGAGTGATAGGAAAAGGTGTCCATAGGCTGATGGAGTGTGTTGGACGGAAGCTGGTGGATTCTCCAGAATATTGAGAGGGAAAAAAATATTATAATGTGGGTGTCGACTCTCTTCACTCCAGGGACGACACTGTAAAGGTGGACACGACAGTAGCTATGTCCACTTACTGGTGTTGAGCCAGGGAGAGAGGAACCTCCCACTGCTCCCTCAGTTTCCCCACTAGATTGCCTCTTGAGCTCGAGTTCCCGCATCCGGTACTCATGCTCCCTTTTCTGAGCCTCTTGCTCCGCTTCCCGTTGCTTAGCAGCTTGCTCAACCTCAAGTATCTTAGCAGCTTGCTCTGCTTCCAGTATTTTAGCTTCTATTTCCAGCCTTCTCATGGCTTGCTCAGCCTCAAGTTGCCTAGCAGCTTGTTCTGCTTCCAATTTCTTAGCTGCTTGCTCTGCCTCCATCCTTCTCGATTCCAACTCGGCCTTCCGATCTTCCCTTTCTGCTTGACGATACTCCCTCTCCAATTCCTGTATGTAATCCGTTAGAGCAGAACCCGACAATCCCATTTCTTCCCCCTTTGCTCTAAGTTCTGCCGTAGTTAGTTTAGGAGTGGCCATTTTACAGAGAGGTAACTCAACAGATAGAGTATAGATTATCTCTAAACAACTATATATAGATAATCACAAAATACTATTAATCTATATATTTATAAAAGAACCACACAACACAACACAATCACTCAGTGACAAGAGTAGAATCAGGACCACAGACCTATGCAGACGTGTGAAGTGTGAACAGGTAAGATAAGTCCTAACACCTATCCACATTCACTCTAGCTGGATTCTCACTAACAGGATATCTCCATCCTCTAACTAAAGATCTCGTGTTAAAAGATCCCGTTGTCTAAAGATGCCGCTGTCCAAAGATCACGTTTACGAGCTCCCAATAAATGTAGTGTGTGTGTAAAGACTGACTGTCGTATTAGTTACTTGTTCTACTTTACCACTTTAGTGTCGTCCCTGGAGTGAAGAGAATCAACACCCACATTATTTTAATTCAATATCTCTATTCTGGAGATATCCAGCAGACTCCGTCCACACACTCCCTCAATCTGAAGACACCTTCCTCTCACTCTTACTCACCCCTGGATCATGCCCCCTCTCATTCTTCCCCAACATAACATACTTGACAACTCTCGCTTCACCAAATAAAAACCAGAAATTTATTAAAGCAAAGAGTATATGTAGGAGACGTGTATGTGTGTATAAGGTGTAGAATGCGTGACGTGTATTCTAAATCGTCTATAGACTCAGATCAGTGTTCAAGAGGATATTCATTCTCATCCCTGTGCTGAAGACACACCAGCACCATGTATCCCATACAAGTAGCCTCACCCAGGTGATGCTCCACCGGTCACGTGAAGACTTCCTCCGTTGTCTCTGGAACCACCAGGATGCTTGGACACCCCTGACAAACACTGTCTAATTAGAGTCTGATTCACACTATGAACTTCCTCGGTTATTTAACGGATTGTTAATCAGGAAATTCTACTCCTATTGTCACTGTTAGTGGAGAAATCTTAATGGATCTAGAGTCACTGTTTCTAAAGATTCCTCATATTAACACCACAATCTAACTGTTCTGGGTATCAGTATAAATTATGCAATGTTCTGACTGTTTATTGATACATCTATCACTTGGCTAAACCTCAATCTCGTCAACATGTCCTGCTCAGCAGAAGCCAGGTTCCCGCAAACCAACTTGGGTATATGCCCTATGTAGCGGCCTCTCAGCAACCTCTGTCGTCAGATGCTGAGCCCTCCTTGTATAAAACTTTGAACCTGCTTCTTCGTAGTAAATCATCGCACACTCAAGTGGAACACTCAAGGGGAACTGTACATGGAACCTGTAGAGCAGATAACATCATGGTGAGGGCAACTCAGTCCTGGCCAGAATTAGGCAAGTGTAGGTCCAATAACAGCACTCAGATCTATAACAGAGATCCGATCTCTGTCATACGGCCAAATAACTCAATCATATGATCTGAGACATGGCAACACCAGGAAAGACTAAAGGAACGGGTAGAAACCCAGCAGATGCCCTACTGGAAGATCCTACCATTACACATTCCCCTCCTCCCTCTCAACCATCCTTAATCTCTCTAATTATTATTCCACTACATTGTCCTCAACTCCCTGAGTAAATTGATATATAACACAAGCTACTTGAAGCCACACAATAGAATACTAGTGCCGACGCTCCTGTGATACTTTCTAGCACCGCACTTATAGAACATTCTATCACTAATCATAATACATTATATCACTGCACAGTACTGCACTCTATTCCTAATCATACTCTTAAGTTAGATATAATTAATTGCCTACCATATGTCTATTCCTGTTGTTACTCGAGAAACTAGGCAACCCGATTGGATCTATGTCCGCGGATAACTATCCCTACTAAGACAGCCCAGTCCCTCTAATATAACACAACTCGGAATAATCCCCAATCCTAACACCTCATAATCTTTTTCTCGACTCCATCCACCTGTTTACCTCACTGGGTTTTATATAGGTGCTTGAGTGAGTCACCGAAAAGTCCAGACGCCAATCAGTCCAGAATCTGGCTTTGTCCTCCTGTTTCCAGACTAACCAGAGTCAATTAGCTGTCAATTTTCCTTTTCATCTGGGGAGTTCTTTGTCTCATCCAACAAATATCCGGGTTGTCTGTAAGCCGGAGACCTTTCTCCCATTACAGAATCCTTCTGACCTCTAGCAGGCATTCTGTCTATCACTTGCAACGGCCAACTCCTGTTTTGTAGACAGATTTTGCCAATACACACCTCTCGAACAACATCCTGTCATCAACTGTCGACTGTGTGTAGACAACTCGACGTGACTCCCTTTGATCTCATACACACTGTCGACCAGGTGCAGAGAATCTGTACCGACGTATTTTCCTCAGTTTGTTCACCATAACAGAGTCATTTGTGTTAGCAAAATAATGTCGGGCCTGGTTGTCATCGATCGACTGACAAGTTAATTTATCCTGTGACACAGGTATGACATCAGTCCATCGAATTCGCCGAGAGACAAAAGAAATGCAATGGTTGGAAACGTGAGAATGGTATACGGATCATCTAGACAAGAGAATGTAATCATAACGATCTGCAGACAAATTTAAGGACTGAAGTGATGCAACCAGTGATACAGATATGATTCTTGAAAAGCTTAACTTTAAACGGCCAATGTGGATATGAAAACAACCATCCTCCACTTAGGTGTATATAATGAAATAAAGTAGATAGATTCAACACATGACGGTGAATATGGTTCCCACTTTTATTAAAGTATGAGTATCCACCGTTTTAATGAGCAGTTACTACAAAGCTTTTGACAATCCTGGGCAGATGTCTAGATACAAGAACATTCAAGAAAGATGTCGAAAGAGAGAACGGTCATAGTAATTTTGTGCAGCAGAGCTGAACAAGCCGGCTTAATAACGAAGGTGTTACGGACGCGGTTCGTGATTCCGTATACCCGCGTTCGAAACACAGCTTCGCGCAATTTGGCAGTAGATCCAGTTGCGTTTTTTTTAAACGAAATGATATGGATGCACGTCGTTAAGAAAGCAATGGTAAACTATAACCGTAAACTTGATGATGGGAGGTCACAACAGTAAAAAAACGCTGGTGTTGACTGCAACGTCGTGTAAATGATATGCAACTAAAGAAAGAAGAGTTTAACAAAGTGGTTTAAAACAACAAACAAGGTTGTCACACACAAAATAATAATAATAATAATAATAATAATAATAATAATAATATAATAATAATAATAATAATAATAATAATACCAATGGATGTGAAAATGAAGATTACACATAGAATCATCTTCTTTTAAAGTAATGCATTATAATTTGCTACAATGCTTAAAGCCATGAAACACTGAAAGAATCACCCTTTCAACGCACATTTGAATTATAAAAGGTTATGTTAGGTAGTTAGTTAGTTAGTTAGTTAGTTAGTTAGTTAGTGAGTGAGTGAGTGAGTGAGTTAGTTAGTTAGTTAGTTAGTTAGTTAGTTAGTTACTTAGTTACTTAGTTAGTTAGCCGTCAGATTACCCTCAATGCACATCGAACTATTCATTCTATTAATGCTCGGATCCCATCCTCACTATATGCCTTAACGTTAGCTGTCGACGACAAGAGTTCTGTGTTTGTCGACTATTCTTCGTTGGCCATCCTGGCTTCATCTCTTTTCACGCGATGTCCCTGCGGTCGGTTGCAACTTTGCCACTTTAAAAGGTTATGTGAGGTCTGCTATTCTGTTTGAATGCAAATGCCCGTTATGATGTAATAAAATGACGACTACAGTGGAAGCAGTGGAGATGTGGTTTTGTAGAGTAATCTAAAAAACATCGTGCACATAGAAAAACCTACGATAATGTATTGACTGCTGCTGGTGGTAATAGATTATTGGTAATCAGTTCAAAGGATTCGGCAATTAAATGAAATTTGCTTGGAAAGTAGAATGGCTTTTATGCACTATATGTATGCTTCATGGTATCGTTGAAAGAGAGATTTATATTAGAATAATTTAACCATCGTTATGGACACCTTGTCGTAAACTGTACATGTTTGAGTTGTCTTGAAATGTGTTCTTATTTCGTCATTTATAGAAGATTATGTTGAGCTTGTTATTTATTCGTTATGGTAACAGTTGCTCTTAGTTTTATTACAGACGTTTGGTTATAGTGATAACACAAAGAACCAGGACGGCAGGCTACAGGCCAGCACATTTCTATAATATCATCGTCATATTCACTAACATAGTTATTGAAATGTGGTCACAATTGCATGCCGTATGTCTCTTTATTTTGGCTTGTCAAATTGATATCTCAATAAGTTCCCTAGTTCCTCCTCCCACAGATCACATCAGAAGAAGCACAGTACAATGTACAAACTCACAAACTGTGCCGCACAGGTGCGAATCCAATTGTTTGACTTTTCGAAGCTAGAAACGTTCACAGCTCAATAACGTTTTTAGAGAGCTCTTTTCAATGTCTAACTGCCGATGGATTTTTAACGTGCGCAATGGTCCTCCGAGTTTTTTGCCGTTGTCTGAGGAGGCTAGATGTCTGATCCACTAGCCCAGAACATCTGATCCACCAGCACAGAACGTGTGATCACTAGCCCAGAACGTCTGACCGACTAGCAGAAAACGTGTGATGACTAGCCCAACTCTCCTAACATCTTGCTTCTCTGTGCCTACCTACATCACGTGTATTACCAGTGGTTGGATCTTATACAGCCCCAATAACTCAAGTGACTGGGCGATTTGATCCTTAAATATGTTGTATAACAATCAACCATACTGACTATTTCATAGGGAACAGAATGAGTGAAGCGTCGTACTTGTAGACCGACGTACTCCGCATACCTCTTGTGGTATGTCACAGGCACTTTTCCTCTCTCTCTCTCTCTCTCTCTCTCTCTCTCTCTCTCTCTCTCTCTCTCTCTCTCTCTCTCTCTCTCTCTCTCTCTCTCTCTCTTCTTACATATACTTTGCACATGCCCAGATACACCAGCATTTTGTCTGTTGAGCGGTGTCTATGTATGAATATGCGTTCACCCATATCAGTCCACCTAGACTTTAAAACAATGGGGTTTTGGTCAGTACCACAATCAATCTTGCACGCCTCATCCTTCGCTAATACATCCACAGTGATTGCTCAGATACCCTTACCAGACCAGTTAACGTCCTCCTGCCCCGCCCCCTTCCTTCTATGTGCTCACTGAACCGTAACACCTAGCATTGGGTATAAGAATACATCGGAGATTTTCTGAGTTGCTTACAGATCCGAACTGTGAGGTGAGTATGAACATTTTCTCTACTATTTTTTTCTCAATCAAACATTTTCTTCAACTAACATTTTTTTTTTCAATTAACATGTTTTTCAATTCTCATTTTCTCTTCACTGCTTTCATTTTTTCATGCTTTTGTTTTTCTCGTCCTGTTGTCACCTTCTGATGTAGTCACAGGAGATGTCCTTGACTGTATGTTGTGTTTGTGAGTGTGTTTGTTTGCTGATGAAGGCTAATCGCCGAAACGTCCTGTATGTGTCTTAACTCTGTTATGTAAAGCTGTACTACTTTATGTCATTTTATATTGTTTACACTTTCACAGCTTTACCGCAGTTTCACCTATTTTATTCATAGATGACTAGCCCAGAACGTCTGACCGACTAGCAGAAAACGTGTGATGACTAGCCCAGAACGTGTAACCCACTAGCCCAGGAACAGGATGTAGTATACCATACTTTTATGAAAATCAGTGAACATCGTGATACTAATCTGGCTTGCTTGAACCGAAGAGAAATACCATAACCTCTGATCTACTCCACCTTCTGTCTGTTTATTTAGGAGCTCTGGTATTGTGTGTAACATTTAGGAACTAATTTAGGTACCTCCATGAAATACATGTTTATAACAAATATCGTAACTAATGATTAATATTTATCTTTGTCATTCAAGGTGAAGAAAAGAGTTTAATATCTATATTGTGCCAATACTGATCTACGGAAGCACATTATGGGCAATAAGTAGACAAGTGAAAAATTATGGGAAGCAACGGAGATGTTATTATATTAAAATAAAGTAATGGGAACACCGTGGATGAATATAAAGAGCAATGAAGATATCATGAAAGAAGTTAACTCGCATCAGAAGCAGACAGTGCACATTCTGAGGGCATATCATGAAATGAAAACTTGTTGGGGAGGAGGGGCATTGGGAGACCAAGAGAGAAGATGCTAGACAGTTGGAACATAATGATATGGGCGAGCATTAGTATCAGAAATAACAGACAGCAGACGAAACAGAGGTTTGCAGTAAGACATGAGCGCCAAAGCCACACAAAATGGACTATAATGAATTATTAAGACACGGGGAAAATGGTAAAACCATAAGTTTACATAAACACACATTCATAGACTAGTTGAAGAAACAGTCAAGGCCTTGGTCATATTTCATACATATGTTAATGTATTCATACACATACATGTCCACACAATATAAACACTATTGTCTATTAATCTGCAGCGACTAAAGACTATGGGTACACTTATATCTCTCTGATCACATGTAAAAGATATGTGGAACAATATGTACATCAATATACACAGTTAAAGCTATCACACATCGTCTTGGTTACCTCAGAGTTGTATTCCAGATCTCTGGGCACCTCATGACATCAGGCAATTGTATAATGGCATTCTACATACCTGGTAGTGCTAATGTGTGTCATTTGTTGTTTGTTTACAGAGAAAAACTTTCCTGTTGACTCGAGAGCTTAATATACCTGAACAATATTGTTTAACATGGTCAATTTGTAATGCCGTCGATCTCTTACTGATGTGTTTTGAATAAGCCACTCATTGTTCTCAGGTGTAAATGTTTATATTTAATTCATCATCATTATCATCATCCTGATCATCGTTATCTTTAAGTTCACTACTACCACCAACACGACCATCATCATTTCATCATCATCCACTGCCATCTCCTGATAGATCTTCGACTGGAATGAGTCTTAAACAGTTATTGTGCTGTATTTGTATTATACTGACAAGCCTCATCGAGTCTTGCTGTTGCTCACCCACATGTAACGATGTTTCATAACTGAGTTATTTTTTTCCGGACCGTGTTTCAAGTATATCTTGAGACTTGCAGGTAACAATTACGGGCATTTACTGTTGGGAGTTTGTAGACTTTCTACATCTTCGGGATTGTTACTGAACATGTGACAGTGTTTTCTTTTCTGGATAAAAGTTACGTTCTTATGCTTGTAAATTTATAAGTAAATCTCTAATCAACATAGGAAATCAAATATAGCCAGTCATGTGGAAACAATTATTGACCATGTTTATAGTTAAGCTACTAAACATTGGAGCTAGTATTATAAACATTGCTACTACTACTCGAATTATGGCAATTAATTTGTAATCAAATATGATAATTTATTTGTGTCTAATCATTGAATATAGAATTTACGTAGCCCTAAAAAAAAAAAAAAATAAAAAAATTCTCCCAGCATTTACGACAAGTAAAGAGTGTCTATTTTTGACAAAATAATGCAATGATTCTCACCTCACTTCTTATTTCCTTCGCCGTCTTTGTCATCTGAATACTGTTTTGAACTGAACGTGTTGGTTTGTGTTGTTTCACGATTAACTGTTTGTCTCTCATCACTTCCATAAATTCAGCACTTACATAACTTTTGTTTTTTAGTTGCATATCCCTTACAAGACGTTGCAGTCAACACCAGCATTTTCCAGCTGTTGTTGATGTTCTTGGCAAGATTACGCTCAGTAGTTTGCCATTGCTTTCTGAGCGACCGGCTCACATATCCAGTAAGTAACCAACGCGACGCGATCCGCTGCCGAATCTCGCACAGCTGTGTTCCTCACGTGGACATACGGGATCACGGAGAAAGTCGTTAACGCCTTCTCCAGGGAGACTGGCACTTACAGAACTAGTTTTTGTTTATTTTGTCCCAACTTTAAAAAAAAACAAAAAAAAAACGCTTCTCTTTCAGTTCCCTAATATCACTTAAAGAACAAGACGTGAAAGTATTGTTTCAGGGTTACATATCTGTCCTTACTAGTTGCTTGTATTATGTGGGTGATTTGCTGTGAACCAGCCAACGGATATGTTCGAGTTTCTCTAGTCAATGCTATGCAACATCCATCATTTTCTTTTGTACTGCAAGAATGGCACTATTACTTTCCTAGTTTATGATAGCCACAACGAACGAGCATTGCCCCAAACTCAAGCCGCTAGCTGCATATGTCTTTTCAATTAAAAAACGTTAGGTGTTAAATCTAGTTCGGCTAATTATAATAGTCTCATAGATGATAAGCTAGTTCTGATAATCCACAGGTCACGATAAGTTAAATTCGTAGCATAGCTTGTTCTGTCTGGTCAAGCTATCAGCATCTATCTTCTTCTTCTTCTTCTTCTTCAGCGTTCCGAGCCATTGAGGTTCTTTGCTGCAAATACAATCTGTCTCCATTCGTCTCTCTGGTGGACCTTCTCTTGCCAGTCGTTGATTCCAAGTGCTTGTAGGTCTGTATGTATATTATCTCTCCACCGCCTTCTTGGTCTACCTCGGGGTCTACGGTCATTTATTTCCTGAGTGTAAGCGAGTTTTGTTTCCCTATTATCTTCCATTCTTTCTATATGCCCCAGCCATTGTAGTCTATTAGCCTTCATGATACCAGTGATTAGCGGGGACTTAAACAAATCATAAATGTCTTTGTTACTTCTTCTTTTCCACTCTCCACTTTGTGTATCCCTAATGGGTCCAAAGATGCGTCTTAAAATTTTGTTCTCAAAGGTTTGTAACAAGGCTTCGTCTCCTTTCGTTGTACTCCAGGTTTCAGAGCCATACAGCACAACTGGTCTGATCAGTGTTTTGTATATTGTGATTTTGGTGTTACGAGATAGCGCCTTTGATTTTAGTAGATGTTGTAGTGCATAGTATATCTTATTTCCAGAGTTGATTCTAGCTTGTATTTCTTCCCTTATGATGTTGGAGCAGTTGAAGATTGTACCCAGGTATTTGTATGTTTCCGTTCTTTTAATGGTCATATTATCTATTTGTATGTGGCCAGAGTTTTTAGCCATTCCGTCTCTTGAAATTACCATATATTCTGTCTTATCTTGGTTGATAACCAGCCCCATCTGTTGGGCTTTTTTTGAAAACGTGGTTTAGAAAACAGAACACTCAGTTCTATGCAGCCGGTTTGGAAGTCCTAATAAAAAAGATGGGAAAGGTGCATCAATGTCGGTGAAAATTATGTTGAGAAATAAAGAGACAATGTATGTATAAAAATAAACTGGTTTCAAGTTGTTTTCATATATAGTTATTATTCTACAGCCGGGACGCAGAGGTGTTTCCAAGGCACCAGGGCCGGGTTATATACTGGCCAAGACCTACTGACGCGTCCTTGTCGAGCGTCCTGGGCAACAGGTCCCTTCGGGGTCCTGGCTAAGGTCAGTAGGATCGCCGATTCCTCCGAAGTCGGAGAGTGTCTGCCTGTACGGCGAGGAACCACCAGTCTGCACACCAATAAGCCAGACATGGGACAACGGATACTCACGCAAACCTCAGGTCCTGTATGACATCACACTGATGTTGGACTACAGGATGCCTTCATCCGACATACAGGACTTCACGTTGGAGCTCAAGCCAACGAACACAAGCAAGCAAGCATTCTACAGCCATTTGTGACTTACTTATTGACTTCTCCTCGTAATTCAGTATTATAGGTGTAGTAAATTAAATCTAACAGTGATATAAGTGTAGTAGGTTAAATCTATCAGTCTTATAGGTGTAGTAGGTTAAATATATCATTTGTTTGTGTAATACGTTAACGCTATCGGTTTGGGTGTAATACATGTGCAAAAGTTAAGTCCATCAGTTTTATAGTGAGCCAGTGGTTAAATATATTGGTCGTATAGATGTAATATCTTAAATTTGTCATTGATGAGAGTTATAGTTTTAACACTGTAATTGTGCTGTGCTTGTTAGATGAAATGTATTATTGTCATAGATGTGATAAGCTAGATCTATTGCTGTGATGAGTGTGCTGATTAAATATATTGCTGTGATGAATGTTCTAGCTGAACTCTGTTAATATATTGAGTGTACTAGGTAAAATCTATCACTGTGATGAGTGTACTAGGTTATATCTACAATTGTATTGAGTGTAATAAGTTAAATCTGTCAATGTGATGAGTGTACTATGTTAAATAAATCTCTGTAATGAGTGTGCTAGGTTAAATCTTTCATTGTATTGAGTGTACAAGGTTAATTCTGTCACTGTGATGAGTGTACTAGGTTATATCTACGATTGCATTGAGTGTAATAAGTTAAATCTGTCAATGTGATGAGTGTACTATGTTAAATAAATCTCTGTAATGAGTGTGCTAGGTTAAATCTTTCATTGTATTGAGTGTACAATGTTAATTCTGTCACTGTGATGAGTGTACTAGGTTATATCTATCACTGTAATGAGTGTGTTAGATTAATCTATCGCTGTGATGAGTTTACTGGGTTAAATATATCATTGTGATGACTGTACTATGTTAAATCTGTCACAGCATACGTGTGCTATGTTACATCTATCACTGTGGTAAGTGTACTAGGATAAATCTATCATTGTAGTGAATGTACTAGATTAAATATGTCACTGCGTGTGCTAGGTTAAATCCTTCAGTTTTGTAGGAGTGATTGGTTATATATGTTCGTTTTATGGGCGTGATAAGATAAACATATCGCTGTGATGTGAGAGCTAGATTAAATCTATCAGTGTCATGAGTTTGCTATAATAAATCTGTCTGTGTCATGAGTGGGCTATGCCCAAATGGCTCAGAGTGGCCATGCTAGACTAATTCTGTCAGACCCTAGGATCATGACATAGCTGTAACGAATTGTGTTACCTAATAACTAATACCCATCAGCGTCATCGATGATGTTGTATAAAGTGATGGCGCTAAAGAATCATCTTCATTCTGCATCTTGTAATGGCTCATCTACACACCACGAATATTATAGACAACTAACTCCAGCTGCCCTTTGTCCATTGCACGAGTCTGTCCAGCCATCATTTGGGCAGACATCCAGCCTCGTTTCTAGCCCAGTACACATGGTTTTCCCTAGCCATGTAGAGTTTGTACTGAAAGTCGACTTTGCTAAGGCTAGCCAGCTGCCGGTGGAGAATCCCATCTGATGACAAGCTACTCGAGCAGAGCTGTCGGTCCAGCCGTCACCACAGACAGGCAGCCATGCATTCTGGAATGAAAAACAACACGGCATGATTTACAGTACTAAATGTAGCGGTTATTTATAACATGGTGGAAATATGTCTCCGTGTCTCAAAAGTGATGCTTCTCATTCTTCCTGGTCTTCACTCCTCTTTCGAGGCCGGTACGCCTTACCGCGTTATAAGCCCCAGAGGTCAATGAATCCAAATTCGGGCATATATTCGCATGAGATTTACTTCTTTAGACAGATTTCATCTCTGGTAACGGGCGCTATCTACCCTTGCTTAGGTTTACTTTTCATAACAATTTTGCTGGGCCAGATGGAATCACAACAGAAAAATTGGAAGTAATGGGAGAATTTGGAGTGGATATATTAACCAAAATGTTGAATGATATTTATAGCAATGGATATATACCAAGCGATATGTTAAAATCTGTATTTATAGCTACACCAAAAAGACCAGGAGCAATTGCATGCGACGATTTTCGTACGATTAACCTCATAAATCATGTCACTAAGCTTCTACTAAGAATTATAATGAGAAGAACAAGGAAGAAAATAAAAATGGAAATTAGTGAAGAACAGTGTGGATTTGTGGAAGGAAAATGTACAAACAATGCAATATATACATTACGAACACTATTAGAAAGATCAGTAGAGACAAAGAAAGAAATGTATTTGTGCTTCATAGATTATCATTATACTAAGGCATTTGATAAAGTAAAACATGATGAACTGATTAAAATGTGTTAAGATATTAACATTGACGGGAAAGATCTCAGAATAATAAAAAATATTTACTGGAACAAAACAGTAGCAATTAAAATGGGAAATAAAGAAGGTAATTATGAACACATAAAGTTGCGAGTGAGAAAGGGATGTGTTTTGTCACAGGATCTCCTCTCCCTCTATAGTGAAGTAATAATGAGAGAGATCAAAGAAAAGCCAGGAATAATATTTTGAGGTTATAATATAAACAATATACGCTATGCAGATGAAACAGTATTGATAGCGGATAATGCAAGAGATCTACAGCAATTGTTGGACATTGCAGTAATAGAGAGTGCAAAGAAAGGACTCTCCTTAAATATCAAGAAAACAGTAACAATGATGATATCAAAGAATCAGGTGACACTCAAATGTGAAATAGAGATAGAAGGGAAAATTCTTCACCAAATGGATAGTTTTAAATATATAGGGACATTTATAACATCAGATGGAAGATGTAGAACAGAGATAAAGAGCAGAATAGGGCAAGCGAAGGCTGCATTTCAGAAAATGAAGAATATCTTATGCAATAAGTCACTATCATTGAAGTAAGAAAGAAAGTGCTGAAGAGCTACACAGAACCTTTTTTGCTGTATGGCTGTGAATCTTCGAATATAAATGAAAGGAAGAGATTGGAAGCAACAGAGATGTTGTTCCTTAGACGAATGTTGCGAATTCCTTGGATTGCCAGAGTAACTAACGACGACTGCCTGAAAGAGGCTAACGAAACTAGAACATTATATACAACAATAAGAAAGAGACAAACAGCTTTTTGTTTTGGTCATGTGATGAGAAGAGAGGCGCTGGAGAACATCGTGACAACTGGAAAGATCGAGGAGAAGAGAGGCAGAGGCAGACCACGAGAAATGATGCTGGATGGATTGCGACGGTGGCATGGAGGAATATCACCGGCAGAGTTGATCCTGAAAACCAAAGACCGAGATCTGTGGAGAGTCATGAACGCCTTCGCCAGTCGGCACGGTACTTGATGATGATGATACTTTGTACAAGGGACTTCCAAGAAGACAGACAGACAGACAGACAGACAGACAGACAGACAGACGACGGAAAGACAGATGGAAAGAAAGAAAGAAAGAAATACGAGACAGACAGTCAGACCGAAAGAAAGAAAGAAAGAGAAAGAAAGAAAGAACTAACGAACGAACAAACGAACACACTTTATTTTTAAAGGGTTAAGAATTGGGCACGCAGGCCCGTCTAACATTCTGCCCTTCTATCACTCTCTGTCATACATTATTTCATTCACACATCATTCAAGGCTAACAAAGAACAGCAACAATATACAAGATATGCATTATAAAGGCATGGGCAAAATGCGAACATCAATACTATACGACTTTGTAATACTAGCTAATGGTGTGACACTTGTTATTAGCCATGTGGAATATACTGGCCTACCAAAATGGGACTGGCTGTTATACTAGGGTTTTGTTATTATTATTATTTGTATTATTAAGGGGGAAGATAATCCATATTGAGATAGTGTTCGAATAATTTGCGATTATATGTATAGGGATTGGCGGTGTCTTTGATTTCTAGTAGATGATTGTTCCATTGCTGAGCTGCAGAGTACGTTAAGCTTGTTTTGTATAAGTCAATTCTAGGTTTTGGAATGTGTAATATATTTAATCGCTTACTGTGTCTAGCATTATATTTAAACAATGGCCAAAGGTAATTTGGGGCATTCCGATGTAGGATTTTGTGAAGAAAGAAAGAAAAAAAGAAAGAAAGAAAGAAAAAGAAAGAAAGAGAGAAAGACAGAAAGAAAGAAAGAAAGAAAGGTAGAAATGTTTATTTATTGGATCGCTAGGAGTGTAATCTAGTGGACTGCAGCACATTGTGGCTAGTAGAAGTGTGGGAATCCCTGACCTAGAAGATTTATTTCGAGCTTTTACAACAGAAGCCAAGTGTCGAAACCGATACAGGTCTTTAAACTGTGCTGGCAAATGTTGTACTAAGAGTGAACTGAGAAATGCCATAGTGAAAAAACAGTAAAATATTGACGATGGTGTAAGCCTATCTGTTTTTAATCACATGTCAGAACAGTCATTTGTGTTTCAAGATGTGTTGGTAAAAACTGTACGTTTCAAGTATTTATTTACAATGCTGTCGCCAGATGTACTGTTTACACAATCCCTATTTCAACGTGAGGTGTTCGTGAGCATGGGTTCTCGTACTAAAGCCCTGAATTCTACAGACTGACTAGGTTTGTTTACAACTTGGGCAGAAATAAGTTTCTCTTGTGCAATGATCAAAAGTGCGCTCTTCCGCTCTTAGCCTGTATTTCTCACACGTGTTGTCTGCTGATGTTCGGAATGTAGAACAGAAGATGTCAGCTTTGCAAGCAAGATGCAGAGTGAACAAAACAGTATTTCTTTTTATAGCCAGACAAGTTTTGTTATATGTAGTTTCTAGTGTTTCCTCTTATTTTTATGTTAATAGAAAATAACAGTCGAAACGGACAATTGTATATGTCTTTTAGTTGGACTGTCTTTCTAGTGTAATTTACGATAATTAGGGTGTATTGTTAATGACTGTGCAGTGTTTGAAAATATTGCCAGTCGAAGTTTTGTAATTACCTAGTATGTTGCATGAGCTTTACAGAGGGTGAATACAAAACTTGGACCGGCAATATTTTGCACAGTCATTAAAAATACACCCTATAGCTTGATGCTAGTAAATGCTTTGTAGTCCAATTTACCGGGCATAATTGTTTTCTAATACGTTAGTCATATTGATAGGAGGCTGGTTTGTCCAGTCTGAGCTTGGAAACGTCTGTTACAATGAGGGCATAGACATGACGACTCTCACTCACACAGAAGAGACTGTACTTTTAATTGTCCATGTAATTTCCATGTACAGACCAGAGGGAAGCAGAAGAAAAGGCCGATCACGTAAACGATGGACGCAGGGAATAACAGAGTCCATGGGAATATCGATACATGAAGCCCATAAGCGAGCACTCTCCCGCTGTTGTACTTCACCTCGACACCGCAAGGTACAAGAGGAACACGATGAGATGAGATGAGATTTCCTCCATTCTAAATTGTTGAAAATCGCTTTTCTTTTTCTTTTTATTCTTAGTAGTTTTATGGTTACCCGTTTGAGGTCAGTGATGTGATATCGCCGTCTCATTATGTAGGCCGGTCTTTTCC
This sequence comes from Cepaea nemoralis, assembly GCA_014155875.1. Taxonomy (NCBI): domain Eukaryota; kingdom Metazoa; phylum Mollusca; class Gastropoda; order Stylommatophora; family Helicidae; genus Cepaea; species Cepaea nemoralis. The sequence continues at coordinate 29,595 of JACEFZ010028107.1, forward strand.
TCGCCGTGACAGGCGACGAGCTCAGACGCCGAGCCCAGGCGCCGAAACCGTAATTAAATGAGACTTGCTCAAAATAGAAGCACTAAGATTGTATGACAGAATTACCAATGTAGAGTCTCACGATGTTCTTTCGATGATAAGTGCGTGAGATGGTCGTTGTCTAGGTAACGATGCTCCTGGTGTGTCAATTGAGCTATCTAACTGTCTCACAATGCAACTCACCCCAGTAATACACATCCATCAGTCATTAAACAAGATTGAGTTGGCGCACATAATCCTTTAATACAGAAAGAACACGGACAAACGGAACATCCTTATATATCCAGCAACAATATAATCCATAGAATATAAATATCTTCCTCACAATTTAACACGTACACATCAATGTCTTCTCACGGCCTGCTTCATCTCAAATCCATAAGACATGTAATCCAGCTCCTATCCACAGCTGGACCTCACATAATCCACCCACACACATGGGTCTAGTCTCCACTAACTATAAACCCACTCTGGGTTCAGGCCTCCATTAACTATCCAACCCCCACTGGGTTTCAAGCCTGTCTTCACAACTGGGAGAACAACACAACACAAGAACTGACCCACAGTCAGTCTAAACTCCCACGTCCTCGTTCGGCGCCAAAACATCAACTGTCCAGAAGTCCCTTGACTTCACACGAACCGAACCTCAGTCGGTCTCAGCCTCCACTGACCAGTCAAAGTTTTCCACTGTCTTTTAACCCTGCTGTCTAGCCCCTCCCTGGGCTCCCAACAACATTACACCCCAGCCTAAAACTGTCTTTCTCCCCATCCACACTGGGGTCTTCACTCACCCTCACCATTATTTCTCATGGTTAGTTGTTTTTCTCGTAGTCTTGCTACAAAGGTCACTCATCTCAATGTCAATGATCCAGGCATATGTCATAGAGCACATGGAGAGAGAGAGAAACAATCACAAGTATGAAGCTCATGGAGAGAGCTAAACAATCACCAGCGTGAAGCTCATGGAGAGAACTAAACAATCACTAGTTTAGAGCTCATGGAGAGAGCTAAACAATCACTAGTTTAGAGCTCATGGAGAGAACTAAACAATCACTAGTTTAGAGCTCATGGAGAGAACTAAACAATCACTAGTTTAGAGCTCATGGAGAGAGCTAAACAATCACCAGCGTGAAGCTCATGGAGAGAACTAAACAATCACTAGTTTAGAGCTCATGGAGAGAGCTAAACAATCACTAGTTTAGAGCTCATGGAGAGAACTAAACAATCACTAGTTTAGAGCTCATGGAGAGAACTAAACAATCACTAGTTTAGAGCTCATGGAGAGAGCTAAACAATCACCAGCGTGAAGCTCATGGAGAGAACTAAACAATCACTAGTTTAGAGCTCATGGAGAGAACTAAACAATCACTAGTTTAGAGCTCATGGAGAGAACTAAACAATCACTAGTTTAGAGCTCATGGAGAGAGCTAAACAATCACTAGTTTAGAGCTCATGGAGAGAGCTAAACAATCACTAGGGTGGAGTTCATGGAGAGAACTAAACAATCACTACTTTAAAGCTCATGGAGAGAGCTAAACAATCACCAGCGTGAAGCTCATGGAGAGAACTAAACAATCACTAGTTTAGAGCTCATGGATAGAGCTAAACAATCACTAGGGTGGAGCTCATGGAGAGAACTAAACAATCACTAGTTTAGAGCTCATGGAGAGAGCTAAACAATCACCAGCGTGAAGCTCATGGAGAGAACTAAACAATCACTAGTTTAGAGCTCATGGAGAGAGCTAAACAATCACCAGCGTGAAGCTCATGGAGAGAACTAAACAATCACTAGTTTAGAGCTCATGGAGAGAGCTAAACAATCACTAGGGTGGAGCTCATGGAGAGAGCTAAACAATCACCAGGGAGGAGCTCATGGGGATTGCTAAAAAATCATTTGTTTTTCCTATAGTAGTTTTATGGTTTCCCGCTTTAGATCAGTGATGTGATAGCGCCATCTCATTTTATAGGTTTAGAGCAAGGAGGAGGAGGCCACACGTCTTTCCCTCACCGTGACAGGCGACTAGCTCAGGCCTCTAAACGGCGTCAGACCTTACTTTTAACATCATAACTTTGACTTCGCTAGACATAGCGATCTGCATTCATGTTCTTCCAATTTTCATGGCCATTAAAACGGCTAGCCACTAAACCTGTCAAAGTGTTTTTCAACTGCCTTTTTCAGTCCACAGCAAGAGCTCCATAGTTTGTTTTTCTTCAGGGGACAATATGACATCTGTATGTATAGGGGATTTTAAATGAAGGCAATTTGGCCATCATCAGCTTCATTCTCGTATTTTTTAAATTCATTCTCTACCAAGGAGCCCAGGGAGCATATTCCGTGATGCGTTGTATTGGTATCATAGTATTAGTATTCATTGTATTAGTATTCACTGTATTAGTATCATTGTACTAGTATTCATTGAATTAGGATTTATTGTATTAGTATCATTGTATTAGTACCATTGTATTAGTACCATTGTATTAGTATCCTTGTATTCCTTCTGAAACGCCCTGTTCAATAAATACATAGTTTCCTATTTAAAAGGGTTAGCCCGAATGCTGAAATGTCGGTTCCTAAATCAATCAATCAATCAATCAATCAAGGGTTACCCCAATTTCCTTGTTTAATTGGAAATCAAGACATGTTTGGTGCTTAAAGAAGAATTGTCTTATATGATTGCTCCTTCGTAAACACCCGAAATCTGCTTTAACATCCTGCATTTATTACAAACACCCATCGTTGTATGCAGCCAATACGAGCTATACCATACTTATCCATGTATAACGCCTGTGTGAACACCAACTTGAATAAACGGATGCATATCTGAACGTTTTAATACGTACCCTGTGATGGATCTCTAGCCTTCCTTCGTTGGTATCAGTGGAACCATTTGAGGAAACTACCCTCAACATGTGATCTGAAATACCCAAGACATGGTGATGAATATCACGATATATGTTGTACAAAACCACGAATTGTTAGGTATATATGACTCTGGTGATTCAAAGCAGCATTGCACTGACTGCGCTTGCTTACCTAGACGTTTAAAGCTATTTTCTTATCTTTACAGGACGTAGCAGTCACCAGCATAATTTTTTGATTGTTTGTGATTTCTTGGCAAATTTACGTTCAGCTGTTTGCCATTGCTTTCTGAACGGCCAGCACTAATACCATTGTGTGAAAACCAACTCAAGGCGGTCTGCTACCAAATCGCCCGCAGGATAAACTAACAATATTGGATGTGGAGTCATAATTAGGCTTAACATTGCATAGGGGAAAGACAAGGATAATGAAGTTAAATCAAGCGAATGATATCCTGATCTCCTTGTGTGAAACCTAATTTCAAAAGACGAAATCATACACCTAAGCAAGTAGCAATGTAGATAAATAGGGTGCAACATATACAGGTATCAGAATAAGAGTACAGAAGGCTACAGGAGCTTTCATAACGCTTGAACATTTGTGAAATCAAATCAAATCAAATCAAATCAAATCAACTTTATTTATATATGAAAGTCAAAAGAAGCGTAGCACCAAGCTTGGAATATTCCATTCTAACGTAAAATCAGAGCTAACGCATAGATCATTAACCGTGGTGATCAACGGAAACCAAATAAAATAAGCTACAAGTATTCACTAACTAAATGGTGCCTGTGCAAAACAGAACGAATAAAATGGTATGAGTCATAATCACTAAGGTGGAGGTCATGGAGAGAAAAAGACAAATACCAGTAAACAAAGAAGTGAAACGTTGAACTGACTCAAGAATCGACATTATAGCACGCAGTACATTCCAATACATGCTCCGTCCTCATCTTTAATAGCCAGTGAAGAGTTCCAATAGTAATAGTACCAGTGGCAGTCTAATGTGTGTCCGTCTGGCCTTTCCTCGAGTCCTGAGTGTCCACTGGCCGCACTGCAGCACCATTATTCCAAAGCCGTGATGATCTATCAGTTCTTCCCCATTATACACAGGATCCCAAAGGGCCACAACCACGCCTGCCTTAACATGCATTAAAACACAATCCAGCGGTGCAGACTCAGCCAATCGTTTCCCACCACACAAGGATGTCCATGGCAAAATAAAAGCCATCAGATGCTCCTTATTTTTGATTGATAAATTGTAGCCTGCAACTCCGCCCGAAATATGTCTGCCTTTACCTTTCTAAGCATAGTCTGTGAGTCCACCAAGCTTCACCACAAACCCCCGGCACTTCTTTCCACGTCTAGCACAGAGCCTTCCACATTGATGATTACATAATCTGGGCGCCAATTATCGCGAATCAATTGTTGCACCTCTCATTCAACTCAGCCTGCCGGCCAATCCGAATATTGCCGTTACAATGTGATTATAAATCTGCACAGGTCTGACTTTTTCTCTGGCATTCTGACCCACTCCCCTCCTCGCTCAATGTTTTCGAGCATGGACACTTCTCTGACTGTGGCCTCTTCCTGAGTCATCCATGATTTTACTCTGATCAGCCTGTGACCCTTAACTATGTCCAGTGCTTCTTGCAGGAGGTTTTCCGTGTCCGCAGCCACTCGGGGATATAATTTAGCCTGTGGCACCATGAGCCTGTCTGCAATCGTGGGTGAGGCCCGGATGTATCGCATACAGACAAATGGCGTGTCCCTTGTGCATCCCAGTATCACCCGCATAGTTGAATAGTGCCTATGTTCTCACGTCTGAGGATGAAAAAGTTAGTGCCTCTGTTTTCATATATTGGTATGAACAATTTAATGTCTATATTCTCATGCCTAGGTATGTATAAGTTATTGTCTATGTTCTCATGTCTAGGTATGGGCAAGTTATTGTCTATATTCTCACGTCTATTTATGAAAAAGTTAGTATCTATATATTTTCATATCTGCGTATGAATAAGTTAATGTCTGAATAATGTCTGAATAGAGGACTTTCGGTGGCCAACATGGCGGTTATGCATTGAACCGTAAGGGCATGTGGCGCGTTTACACTTATGGCTACGGTTTGCAATCGCATTTTCCTCATGTTGTACCGGTAGTACATGGTTCCGTCGCCCTGCTACCGAGTGAGTGCGTGGGCGACACTGTGAGCTGTGAAATTCGCGTGGAATACTTTTACAACTGTCCTGTACGGCGACCTGCATGTTCGGAATAATGGCTACCGGCTGTTGCTGAATTGACTGATTTGTCTTTTCGGTTCACGAGTGCGACACTTTCGGCGGGTAGCCCTGCGGAGAAAGACCGAGCAATGTGAGAAAACCCGGGTCAGTGAGGTCTTTCTAGTGACTGCCGAGTCCATCGACGATAAACTGTGGGTTTCATGGATGACTTTTGTGTTGGCATTGTGGCGGCGGCATTATGCGCAGTGTACCTGTGCGGACTGTTGAATTGCCGAGACTCCTGTCTATTCCACTTTTCACAGTGGACAGTGGGGAGCATTGTGTGTGATATTTACTGGCACAGGAATGGAGCATAATGGCGACGACCCATTGCCGTGAAGTTGGAACCTCGACTAACTAACTAAGTTAATGTCTATATTCTCACGTCTAGGTATGAACACGTCTATATTCTCATGTCTAGGTATAAACACATTTTTGTCTATATTCACACGTCTGAGCATGAGCAAGTTAGTGTCTATATTCCCATGTCTGAAGGAAAACAAGTTAATGTCTATATTCTCATATCTGAGAGAGAACAAGTTAGTGTCTATATTCTCATGTTTGATGAAGAACAAGTTAGTGTCTCTATTCTCATGTCTGAAGGAGAACAAGTGAGTGTCTATATTCTCATGTCTTAAGGAGAACAAGTTAGTGTCTATATTCTCATGTTTTAGGGAGAAAAAGTGAGTGTCTATATTCTCATGTCTTAGGGAGAACAAGTTAGTGCCTATATTCTCATGTTTTAGGGAGAACAAGTTAGTGTCTATATTCCCATGCCTAAATGACAACAAGTTAGTGTCTACGTTCTCATGTCTGAGGGTGCACACGTTATTGTCTATATTCTCATATCTATAGGATAACAAGTTAGTGTCTACGTTCTCACATATAGGGTTGAACACCTACCGCACAAAACGGAAGCATCAAGATCGTGACTACAGTGGCCATTGTCCTCGGAGTATGATACCAGCGGACACATATCCGCACCTAAACATGAAGCATTGAAGAACCACGTGACGCCAGATCCTGGACCAAAATGACCTGCCCCAGCAGAGACCCCACCTTGGAAACCCAGATGACGACAGATACGATCAGCTTCAGAGTGGGTTAGATCCATGTGGCACAAGGCTCCCCACAGACCCTTATGGTAGATCTCCACGCGACCTTCTTCCTGTCGGCTGCCTCCTACCAGAGTTACAAGAGGTCCTGAAATAGAAAGTGCACAAGCATAGTGACGTGAGCAAAAATAAAGTACTCATGTATGACGGCGTATGAGACAACACAACATGCAACTCCAACTCAGAGGTTTACCAACGGTTCAGATACACTATGGCAGCCTTGGTATTCGAGTTCACCCTTTATAATAGTATATATATATATATATATATATATATATATATATATATATATATATATATATATATATATATATATATATATATATATATATATACCGAGCGTGTGATACGTAAGATGGTGCATGATGGTGGAAATGACCACGTGTTCACATGCACCCACTGTGAACGAACATTTACAGTGCGAATTGGCCTTAACAGTCACATTCGCTACCGCCATGGGTAAAAGTTATTATGCCTTTTTGAAGCACAAACTATCGTCTGTCAAGACGGCAAGGTGCCAATGATGAGTATATATATATATATATATATATATATATATATATATATATATATATATATATATATATATATGTTATGTAGTTTGTCCATCAAGAATGATGATGACCATTCATTTCATCCAGTGGGGTTGAAAGATATATATGCGCCTCTTTTTCCTCGTTTTCCTCTTTTATTTTCCTCTTCATCTTCTTCTCTGTCGTCAACCTGCTCCTCTTTTGCCGTCGCCTCCTCATCCTCCTCCTTCTTCTTCCTCCTTCTTCTTCCTCTGCTTCTGCCTTTTATATCCCAACAGAAGATGAAAATCATCCTCTCAGTTTGTTGGAATCATACACACGGATTTCATGAAAAACGTGCTGATGGATTTGTAATTTATTTATATTTTCATGAAGTGTTTTTCATTTAATTGTATCGATCTGTGTTTGTTGTTTCTGTTCTGACAAAGGCTTTGGCCGCGACGTCTATTTTGTTACTTATGACTGTGTTCTTGTAAAATGTACCGTCTACTACTCATTATTTTTAGGGATTCATTCATTGTATCTCCCAAATGAACTTAGTCGTTCAACCAACTCAAGCTAACCCTTTGTAGACATCCATGAAAAGTTGGATTTCTACTGATTGAGACAGCCTGTCTGACACCAACCCTTCTCAGTCTCCTCTTACGACATTATGTTAGGTCGGGGCGTTACTATTCTGGCTTCAGCAATGGCTCCAGTAACACACGGGCAATTTAATGTTTAACAAATGTCAAAGAAAATGTCACTATACTTCCTGCTTGATTATACTGTACAGAAGTTTGTGGAAGATTGCTCAAGCATATACCGGAAGACAACATGTCTAGAGCACTGCTATTTTCACGTGACGAGAATACATCAACAACAGGTGCATTACAGACATAATGCAAACATTGTCTATTCCTGGCAGAGGAACTTATGCTGTAAATGCTGGGAATATACTACTACCTGTGGCAAAGGCAAGAACTCTAAAATCAAAGTTCATCGTGCTAGACACACCTGAAACGTCTGACTGACAGACGCTGAGCGACTCTATAGTTCACGTGCTGCAGATTTTGTTTGACGTGGCTTTAAGGAGCTCGG